>JAODAH020004950.1:0-10089 GCA_027574865.2 Coproporus ventriculus | reverse complement strand
TCTCCCCAAAAATCATCTTCTGTATTTATAATTAGTGTCAAATTATAATGGCGAACATATTCATAAATAAATTTAAGTTCAAAACCACTGTCATGTACTAAAAATTTCATTTTAAGAACTTAACGTGTAATTTATATTTTTTTATATTGATAACTTACTTTTATCGCAGTAAGGAACATATTGCGATATTGCCAGTTTTAATTTTCTCCCCATTTGATTTTTCATCTTATCAGGATACAAATCTGCACCTTTTTCAAAACTTCCATTCCAAGAATCCAAAAAAACGGGAACCATATCCACCTCAAATCCAACATATCGATGCGTAGAAAATTCAAACTTTCCATTCCCAACTTCTCTAACAATCAACAAATTGGTAACAAACTCCAAAAATTCCGACTCAAAAAATGTTTCATAATTAGAGTTTTCCAACACGATCAGGTATTTCCTATTATTAAACCTTGCATTACTCTCTTTTTGAATAAAGTTTTCCATTGACTCGAAAGATTCCCTCGCATTTTTACTTCTAATCAAAAAACCTAAATCAACAATTAAAAAAAGCGAATTTGTATTTTCGGTTTTAATTTACCTAAACAACGTTGATCTTCCATAAAATTCACATCATCAACCGCTTCAAAATTATAAAATGGGTAATTATCAATGTAAACAAAAAATTTCCTATCATCGGAAATTTGCAAAATACAATTAGTATCATTAAAGTATTGATTCACAATAAAATTTACAAGAAGTGTTATCACCCCCATTTCAAGTAACAATTTAATTCCGAAATTCGATCCATCGCACAATTCCAAATTACAATTTCATTGTAATTTAACTACTTGTATCCATTAAAAACTTTGTTTGTAATGAGAAAACAAGCAGAAAATTTCTTTCCTTTCAACATACTGATACAAATCGAGGTAATTAAAATGAATTCGTTGTACAATTTATAACGTTCGTACCTTATCTATTTCTCTTTTAACAATACACAAGTCGGACAAGAAAAAAAAAGTGATAGGAATACTTAATAACAAACATTAATTTAAGTGTTTTTATTTTTATTTATTTTTGTATATAAGTGTGTGAAAAATTAATGTGTGAATATAGTGTGATGACAAATTTGATTTGTACGGTAATGACCGTCTGCGTCAATCAAGTCAATTGATTTGTTGAGCCAATTGTTTTTTAATCTAAATGTAGACCTAAATCGGTTGGTTTTCTACATTTTATGACTAATTCGGTGATAAATGTGAGGAAAGCGAGGATGCTGCCACCTATCCAAATTGCGAATGCACCTTGAACATTTGCCCATGTGAGTTTTTCTGGGCCTGAATTTGTGGTGTGGTGAGTTGTGTACCTTACCGCACGTTGAATTTTAGCGTTTAAATGAGTTGTAGCTACCTGAAAAATAAAAAAGATGAAAATGCAAAATAGATCAGAACGTGAAAGCTTTTCCTAATTTTTTAGGTAGGTACATACCCTCCATTCCCATAAAGCTCCTATTCCCGTTTGATGTAATTGAAGTATAAAATCATCAATAGATGGGAGCCAAATTGAACTTTTTTTAGTCATTAAAACGCACTGTTCCCAATATAAATCTTCATTCATTAAACGAAGATCTGCTACGCCTTGTTCTGTTATGTAATCTCCTATTGCATATTGTCCTACAGAAGAAAGTTACCATTATTTTGTTTGAAACTGAATGGCATAGCAAATAGTATTGAATGTTTCATCGGTCTTAGTACTTATTAGGAGAAGAAAGTGAATTTTCTTCAAATACATTCTACGTATTCATATTTTCTTTGATTGTTGTAGCTACGATAGCAAGAATATTCTTAGCTAATATCACAAATAGCTTACAATCTTCAGTTAGAGATAAATGAGGAATTGAAACTCTAAGAATATACTTATACATAGCGTATATGAGGTGATCCACTAGATATTTCTTGCATAAAAGTAGTACGGATGAAATTTCAATGAAAATAGGTCTATTTTCTTTGTCCACCCTCTCAACTCTGGCCACTCACGCTAAATCTTGCTCTAAAACTCGCAATATTTAAATAAAAGACTCAACGTCTGTAATCAGCTAGAGTAATATAAGAGAAATGCAAGTATCCAAGAGGGTCCAGAAAACTTGCACGACAATTAAAAATCAATGCCCATTAACAAGTATAGTCCACACACGAACGGAGACGCACAATGTGCATGTGCATTGCACATGCGTTGAGTATATGTACATGTTGTACAACAATATTTAGCGTCCGTGGCTGGCTTAACGGAGCAAAAAAGAGTACAAAACCATCCAAAAGAGACAACACTCCTCAAAAGGAGTATGATTAGTCACCTTAATTGTTATATATGTATCTTGCTGTTTCTATATTTTTATGTTAAAAGATGAAATAAAGCTTCTTACCTGCTGGTAATCGTTCTATGGAAAATGCGAACCTTTTATTGTTATATTTTCTTAATCGTGGTCCATCCGTTTTCACAAATCTTTGCACCAACACTATATAATTGTGCTTAAATCAAATCAAAAAATAAATAAATAGAATTATTTGTGCAAGTTCTGTGCTACAATATCTTTCGACACTGATCTACCCTCGTTTAATATTTCTTGACATGGAAAAATCTTTTAGAAAAGTGTCTAAAGAGACCGTGATTGTAGTGATCAAATGGGTCGAAGGGAAAATGTAACCTCTTTAATGTATGAAAGGCATTTTTCTTTATTTTCAAAATCTTTATTTATTTTTATTACCTCTGGAGCATCCATTATAGACATGATCCATGCAATTGAAGTAGCTCCCCATTGTATTCCACTATCTACCAAATCTTGTACAGTTTTGATAGCACCTACATATCTGAAATAAAGATAAAGGTTTTGACAACATAAATTACTAAAAATTTATTTTGATAATAGAAAAAGAAGAGTGTAGACATTTATTTTAAAATTTCATTGTGTATGAGATAATTAATTCAAAACGATTTTTTTACTAAGCTTCATCAAAAACAATTCATTAATTAATTTTAAATCGAATCTCAGATTCTCTTACCTGGGTACCGTTAAACTGCTTGCCAATCCACTGCTGTATGTACTTGTTATTAACAAACTGAAAAGAAACATGCAAGCATAGACATACTTTTTGATTCGATCTTTGACATTTTCCTCATCGCTTAATGATTGAATAAGAAATATAGCAGTGGTTTGCATTACAGCATTTTGCAATATTTTTGCTTTGGAAATCTTTGGCTTGAGTTTTCTCATTCTACAACATAACACATTTGTTTAAATATATCGATTATTATTTTATTTTAGTTTAATTTAAAACAAATTACTAATTCGTATATTTATTTTTTGTATTTTTAACCCTGAAGAAGCTTTAATGAAAAAATAGAAGCATCTGCAAACGACAAATTTTTGTTCTCCCTTTTTAATTCAGCTACATGGTTTTATATATGAAGATTAAAATAAGCATTAACAAAAAAAAAAAAAAACAAATCACAAAAACACAATAAAAATTTTCAGTGTCAAATATTTTTTTAGCTCCCCTGTATAAGTAATCTGCAAAAAGTCTCTTTTGTGTCAAGGTTAATTATGTTTTGGTTTTATAATGAAATATTATGGTGAGTAATAAATTTATATAAAAAAAACTTGTTCTATTTAAACCTTATGCACGAGTATGTATGTAATTTGAAAATATCGATGAGTAATTGAAATGATTGGACTTCTTTTTTTTTAATTTCTAATTAAAATTGCATCAAATAGTTAAATCAATGAATAACATAATAATCAATAGGCATCAAATGAAAAGTTACGTCTTCAAATATAATAAAATTTTGTTTCCCAAATAAATTAGTAGACGATACTTACTTTCTGTAATGTGCTGTTGATACATTGTAAAACTCAAAAGCGAAAAGTACAAAGGAACAGAAAAAGTAAGATATAAAAACAGCTATCCACATCTCGTAAGTAAAAGAAAATAAAGGTACCAACCAACCTCCAGCTAGCCTAAAAAATTAAAATCTTCATAGAAATAACAATTTTACCGATAATTCTAAAATTGAATTATTCTATAAGAACATCATCAGGGCTAATAATTGAATTATGGAAATGTTGTTCTAACAGTTAATAGAATTAATATTTCTAAAAAATGTTTTCCGTTAAAAATTAGTAGGTACCTTGGTGCTGGTGCTAAACATGTTATTCCAGTACGTACTACAGGTTTAGAAAGATCTAAGAAACCATATTCATGAGCCCAAGTATAAAGAGCAGCTAAAATAATTTAAGCGTTAAAGAATTATTTTATATTTTTAAATTTCCAAAATTTATTTATGTTTACCTAATCCGATATCACCATTGTCGTTCAGTACATTTCCTAAAATGCCATATCCAGTCCAGTTATCATAAATTTCACCCCATTCACCCTCCTCATCTATTACCAAAAATGGAGTCAAATTATGCTTTTCGATATAAGCTAAGACTAACTCCAATTCAGTGCCTTCCTTAGAAGCTAAAACGAAATTTTACAAAAAAATGCCTTCATCAAAATCAAAATTATAAAAGTTTGGGGCCAAAATTAACAAAATTAAATTTCTTTGAGGGCAAAGTTTTAAAATCTTTCAAAATGCCAGGAAGAAAGATGTTGATCAACAACTAACATTAATTTAGTACTTTTTGTGCAATTAACTTTACTTTATTCAGTGCAATTTCCATTGCACGTCATTGCTGTAACGTGACGTCACATCCACACATGGTTGCCAGCTTGATTTATTTCTCTCCGTTTATAAAACGGCAAACAGAAATAAATAATCACCAAAGTTATAGCTGTAATGTAATAAATAAAATGCTACAGGAAATATTCCAGAATGTATTATTCTCGCAATACAGTCGCGTATAATATTATCTTATGTATGAAGCTAACCTAAAATATTCAACTAAATTTAATTTGAACTGTGACTTTGATAGATAATTTCAGTATTTTCACAGGAATCAATTTGAAACTTCAAATCTATTACAACACCGCATGATCGCGGTTATAGTATTTCGTACTGGAAGTCTATTTGTGTTCGTTCAACTGATTTTGTTTGATGGCGACATTTATGACGTGCAATGGAAATTGTACTGAATAAACAATAGCACAACTAATTGAAATCAATTTAGAAATAGATGTGTATGTAAAGACCTAACACCTAGGAACAGAATTCGGCATTTGTTTACCAACTAATCGATTAATAAGTAAATAATCGTTTATTGTCTCATCAATCGCTAGTATAAATGTTTCCACAACTTTACAGTAGAGCAAGAAAATTGTTTGTGTTGTGAATAGAATCGTGTAGGTATTTTTATAAAAATTATATTTTCCAATTTTCCGCCATTAAATATTTTAATCGAATTTAAAATTTTTTATTTGTTTTTTCAAATTTTCTGCAATTTTTTAAATTATCTATTTTCGAATTTTAAATGTTATTTACCTGGTACACTATAAGGTTTATAGCTAAAAGTAGCAATTTTGAATTCCCTCCCCATACAATCGTGCAATTTATCAGGATACAAATCATTCCCATATAAAAAACTTTCATTACTTGCAAACCATTTATCCAATAAAACGGGTAAATTCGTCTCATTCGCCCCAACAAATTTATGTGTATAAATCTCAAAAACTACTTCCTCGCTTGCATTATTAAAAAAATCGAAATCTTCAATCTCGCCACCCTCACTCCAAATCAAATTCAAATCAGCTATAAATTCAATTTCAGGAGTTTTAAAAATTTCCATGACATCTTCCAATAAATTTTCCGTGGGTATAAAAAGGTACCTCCTTAAATTAAAACGATCCCAATTGTTCCTAATCCGATCTTCAAGAATTGTAAATGAAAGCACCGGAGTTTTTGTGTTAATCACAATCCCTTGACATCCAAAATAATTATTAAAAATAATTTTTTCATTGAAAGTACCATTTTGAACCCAAATATTAACAAATTGCATTCTACCATTGTAAATAAAATTAGGAGTGTTAGTGTCCTGAAAAATTAAAATGCAACGAGTATTTACAAAATATTCATTTAAAATTGTGTTTGCAAGAAGGTTTATCAACTGATAAAACATTGTTTGATGGAAAGAATATAATTTTTTGTTTATATATTTGCAAACATCAAAGAAAGTGGAGGTTATCAATAAAATATTCGGTGATGATATGGATTATGTCTGTAAATAAAGTGAATAAATTGGAGGGTAAATATGATTGTTTGCTTTTGTTATGGTTAAGGTTATTTTCTTTCTTTCGATTCAAATAAAAGGCACGTTGCATAATTTACGTGAGTTTCAATTTTTCTGGATAAATATTGCGTAAATGGTACAAATACGTGCAATCTGATGTATTACAGTAATTATTCTTTTTTTTTTTGTTGTGATCGATTGCGGTTTTGATAATTCCCAATTGGTTACGGTCCATGCTGAATTATCACGCAATTTTTTTGTAGTTTTTATTTATTTTTTTTTGATATCAAATGATTGCACAAAAAAAGTTAAGTGGCTATCAGTGGGGGTATTCAACGGACATGTCATGTCACACTTGTATGAACATATTTTAATGGAAGGTCGCAATATTTTTCCGACAGTCATTTGCTGATTTTTGTATTCGCTTGTGATAACGGATTTGCGGGTGAAGTGGATACAGGTTATTAGTTATGAAGGTTGCTAGTGTAACAATTTTATTAGTAGCTTTGATTCAGGGAAATTGGGGTGAGTAAATTACATTGATAAATGGGGGTGATTTTTCCATTCTAAATTTTTTTGCATTAAAATTTTATGATCGTGAAAATGTTTAGTTTTTCCAATAATCTTCTTGGAAAATTTTGCATTTTCAACTTTTAAGATATTTTATTATATTCTAATAATCTAATGCTTTACCTTTTTTTTTGATATTTTGTTACGATTTTGAGCAGTTTTAATTTATTTTTAATATTTCCTATAAAATTTTTAGTTCTTTTTGGAATTGTTTTTTCTGATTTTAATGAAGTTTTCTTTGATTTTCAACATATTACCATAAAAAAATTTCTTATTATTTATTCTTCTAAAACTATTTTACTATTTTTCAAACATTTATTAATAAATGTCACGAAATTATAAGATTGTTAAATTGTTAATTTTTCCAAACATATTTTCTAAATTTTATAACAGTTTTAAGTAAATTTAATGAATATTATCGTCCATAAATTAGAATTTTTGATATATGGTCGAAAATTGTAGAATTTAAGAAATTTAATGATTTATTTTTTAAAACTTTTACAAAAATTGTAGAAAATTGTAAAGAAGAAAAGTTTTAAAAAAAAAGAAAAATCTAAATCTACAAATTTTAAAAATTTTTACAATTAAAAAAAAAAATGAAAATAGAAAAATTGTGCGGGTAAATAAAAAAATAACTAAAAAAGTAATGAAAATTTCGATTTAAAAAATTAAAATGATGGAAAAGTTGAGGAGAAAAATCTTAAAACTTTACAAAAAAAAAATTTAAAAAAATCGAAAATTTGTTTGGTAAACATATTAAGGAACTAACTATAAATGAAATATTTCCAAATTTTGAAAAGATTTTTGTTGGGATAGTCCACCCCAAAACAAAAAATTTGAAGGTCATGGATCTTCAATTTGGTCCAAAAGTATGGACATTCTAGAAGTAGTTTTTGTTACCCGCTTTTGATTTAATTAATATTTTGATCAAAGTTTTTCTTTAAACAAAAAAAAAACATCAAATATGCAAAAAATAAATAAATATAATAGAGCGGATTATTATCATAACATCAATCGCCATAAATGTTCAAACATCATTAAATAATTGGTTGCAATGCCAACATCATCAAGGTTTTTTTAAGTTTTGTATAATTATTAAATAATTTAATCACACAAATAAATAATTTTTATAGGGATCATGCATGTAAATTATTATTATTTTTTTTTTTTGCTCATACATATCATTTTGAATTTTCAACCTTCGTCGGATTGTCATCTTATTGCAAATTACTCGTTGCTGTTGCTGAATTTCCTGTTTATGATCTGCAAGTTGTATTTAAATTGTAATTTAATATATTTGCAGGTCACCGTTTCAACCGAGCAGTACATTCATCCAAGTTCTGCCCATCTAATTCGATCTGCATGCCAATTTCACAGTGCGCGGTGCTGCGGGATTTGATTAATTCCAATTGCATCAACACTAACAAGTAAGAGATGTATTTATGGGAAAATCTATTTGGGTTTATTGGTTTATGTGGTTTGTTAGCACGCACCTTTTTATTTTTAAGAATTTTTGAATTTTTATTGCAGATTTAAAAAAAAATTTGAAAAACGATACAGATGAGGGCGACGACGGCGAAATTTGCAAAATACTTTCAGAAACTTAGGCAGCTTAATTAAATTTTCTGCAATTATATTTCTTTGAAGATTTAATTTTATTTGTTTCGTCAAATACTCTTATTTTCAGCTTCAGACAGTTTAGATGGTTACCAACTTATTTATTCAACTCTCTCTGCGATTTCGGCTTCTTTTATTTTTCGACTTTTGGTTGCCTCTTAAGATTTGTTTATCAGGGTTTATGAAGTTTTCGTCATTTTTTTGATTTCCAAGATCGATTAATAATTTTATGAATTCGTTTATTTGTCTAAAAATGTTTCAATAATCCAAAATTTCAGGCCTTAGTTATCAATAAGAGTACACAAATTGGTTTTTCAAATTTTTACTCGCCTCGAGAGGTAGTAGTATACTTAATGTATGTGTGTGCATAATTTTTGCAGATATAGTTCCTTAAGCTGTGGGTATCAAGGATCTGGCCTTGTGTGCTGTCCAGGTGCTAACGATATATCATCATCATCTGTTCATCAAACAAAATACGTAGATGGAAATGTTTGTGGGCAATCATCCGTCCAAGGAGATGATTATGATGGAATTGGTGCTTATCCATGGGTGGCAAGAATTGGATTTAAAAGTAATTCAATTTTTTGTTTTGGTGATATTGTATTTTTGCTTCTNGAGAATGGTCTACGAATACGGATATTGATTGTGGGGAAGAATTTTGTGGACTTCCAGCTCAAGATATTGCAATTAGTCATGTGATCGTCCATCCGGGATATGAAAAACATAATTATAAAAATAATATTGCCTTGATTGTAATCAGATCACCACTAAATTTTACAGGTAAAATTTGAAATTGTTTTTTTTTTAATTTTAAAATAAATAATAAATTTGATAATGTAGAAATAAATGAAGAAAAAGGGAAAGTGTAAAATCTTTAGACCATTAATCTAGAAAATAACACTTTGTGGGTATAAATGAATTACGAGCACTCGCAAAGCAGAAAATGGATGTTAGTCAAAAATCCTCCCATTTAGATTTAATCAAAAAAAAACTTTATTTTTCACTTTTCTTTTTAAATAGCCGTTTACGAACTTGCCCCAAATGCGGGGCAAGTTCGCAGTGGACACATTTTGTTACAATTTTCTGTATAAATGAAAATTTCCAGAGAAAATTGGTGTTTTTCTCAATACAATTTATAGAGTATTAACTCTATTTTGCGTTGATACCAGTATATGTTAAATAATTAAAAAATGACATAAAAATAAATGTGTTAAAAGCAGAACTTTGCAAAACCCGGTCCGATCTTACCTCACTGCACGTTACATTGTTTCTCTAACTTCTCAGAAATAAAGACAGGTGAAAGTAATATAAAAATTAAAACCACAACACATGAATGCCACTCAATGTATTCTTTGTAGTAACTGAAGAAAGATAAGCTGTTCGATACCTTGTTATAACTAGAATTGCATTACAAATACAATCAATCAAGTTTTCGTGAATTAATGCAAAGATTCCAAAATAATAATCTAAGCTACGTAATGGATTGTTTTGATTGATTTATTTTTTCGTTACATAAGTTAAAATTTTGTAAACCTTTCATTACAATGTTCAATTCACTTTCATTCGTATTATCATTTATTAAACAAATAATTTATATTTTAATATTTATTTGATATCCATAATTATTTATGTTGCAACTTAAATTATTATTAGAGTCCACTCGACTATCAAAATCCATCCTACCAAAATCA